>JAQPPZ010004233.1:0-12808 GCA_028583015.1 Wollemia nobilis
GTCTTTAGTGGAGAGAGATCCACAAGCCAGTGTAGTGTAAGGAGTTGTCTTCAAAAGGATCACCAGCCAGAGTAGAGGAGAAGGATTTCTCCTGTGGATAGATATCCATGAATTTGATTTAGGGGATTAGTGTCTCCTTTGGATAGAGGTCCATAAACATTGTAATAGGGAAAGAATTCCAAAGAGATTGAATGAGAAAAATTTAGTGAAAGACTTTCTTCGTGGAGTAGCCCATATTGGGTGAACCACGTAAATTATGGTATGTCTATCATGTGTGGTGATTTGTGCATTACTTTGATTACTACTATTGATATTGCTATCTATACATTGAATAATATTGATTGAAAAGAAAAGTAAAAAGTGATCTTATACTGTTCACCCACCCTCTCAGTATAAGCCTGTGATCATCAATTGGTATCAGAGCAGGTTCCTTCATAATATTTTAATAGCTTGAAGAAAAATCTAACAAGAACACAATGTATTCTAAGAATCAACATTCGAAGCAATAAATAAGACAAAGGGTAAGAATTCAGAGTCAAACGATGAGTCATCCAGTGATGAAGAAGCAAATTATGGCAGAAGAAATAAGGATTATAGAATATCCAGAGATCTAAAATTTGTTAAATGTTTCAATTATGGAAATCATGGAAAGTTTGCAATAGATTTTCAAGAATCTAAGAATAACAATGGTGAATAAAAATAGGATCATAGGAACAGAGAATCAGAAAGATATAGGTATCAAAAGAAAAGCAAGGATGGACAAAGTAGAAAAGGAAAGAAGTTATTTCAAAGACAAAAGAGGAGCTACTATGCGGATAAGGCAAGTTAGTACTCAAGTGATAGTGATGCTAGTTTTTAGATAATGATAGATATGAAGTTCTTTTTATGATTGAATAAAAAGAACCAGTTAATAAAAGGACTCTTGTAATTCTCAAGTGTTTTAGATGTGGTAACTTTGGACATCTTGAAGATAGTTGTACAAGAGATAGTTATAGTTCAATGATGATGAATATGAAGATACACTTGAAGGACCAGAAGAGAATATTATAATGGCACTAGAAAAAGGAGAAGGTGATCCTATAAAAGATAAGCCAACAGAGAATAAATATATGGAAAAAGGTAAACAAATAGAGGAATATTCAGAAAAGGATGGATATGATCTCAAGGGAGAACTTATTTATACCCTTGATATGATAAATAAGGTAAGAAAGCAACACTCTAAACTTGAAATTCAGTTTCAATAATGTGATGAGGAGAGAAGATTGCTTATAGAGGATTTAGAAAAATCAAAGGCTAAGGCAAAAAGATTCAAATATAAGTTAGAAGGAAAGATCTTGGAATGTGAAAAGTTAGCACAAGAAGTGGAACTACTTAAAGAAGATTTAGAAGACTCCACAGTCAAGCTAAAAGGGTTCAAAAATAGCTCAAAAAACATGGATAAGTTCATCAATATACAAAATCATACATCAAGCAAAATGGGTCTTGAATTTGAAAAGGTTCAAAATAAATGGGAAGGAAAGTCAACCTCAAGTTTTGGAAAAGAAGATACTTTAGATGAAGATACTTCATAAGAAGACAATGTAAGAGAGAGTGAGGCATATGAGGATAAGTTGGACAATAGATAGTTCAACAAGAACAAGAAAAATGCACAAAGAAGATACAGATGGAATAGAAATCAAAATAGATCAAGAGAGACTAGGGGACCAATGAGTTCAAGACAAGGAAACTTCAATGGAAGATGTTTTTCATGTCATAGGTTTGGGCACATGGCTTCACAGCGTAGGACATAATAAAGATAGAAATATGGGAACATATAGCTTTTCCATTGGTATTGCTACTCATGTAATCAGTTTGGCCAAAGGGCAATAAATTTTAGGGTTTATGACAGAAGGTATGGCTTCATTAGAAGAAATCCTAAGATATTTGCACCTCCAAGGAATAATAACATTAAGTGTTATAAGTGCAATAATGATGGTCACATAGCAAAGTGGTGTAGAGCAGATATTCCAGAAACAAGTATGAATAGGAATATGAACAAGAACATGGATATGAATAGGAACATGAACATTGATGTGAATAAAAAAAGGAATAAGAACAAGAATGTGTATATGGACAGGAACATGGATATGGAAATAAATAGTTAGAGGAATCAAAAGGATCAAATAATAAGGAAAGAGGATAAATATAAATAACAATGCTTTCTGGGAGTAGAAATACTCCCACCCTGGAATTAACCACCTCAAGAGAAGGTGGGGGAGGGGCTAAGCTAAGAGGCTAATTCTTAGCCCTAAGCCCCAAAGGTGACACTTTGCCATTGATGTCAAATGAGGAGAGATTTGAGTAATCGGGAGAGATTTGGTATTTGATAAAAGAGAAGAGAGAATTGAGCTAGGGGGAGCATTGTCCCAAGGGGAGCAGAACAAAAGAAAACTCAATTTTTTAGTAAAAATAAGTTGGGTTGCCATCAATGAAAAAGGGGAGATTGTTGGAAATTTTGAGCTCATTTAGTTGTCATTGATGTCAATGTGAAAAGTTGTCATTAATGCCAAAGTGAATAGATGAAGCTATCATTAACACCATGGAGTACATAATCATTGACACCAGGAAGAAATACAAAGAGATGGAGAAAAGTTATCCAAATAGGTTTTTATAAGGGTTTTTGTTAAACCATGGTGGCACATTAAAATATTTTTTAGTAAAACCATAATGATATTTCTCTAATATTGTGATGGAAGAATTAAGTTTTTTGTTAAAACTAAGGTGACGAAATTATTTTTGATCAACCTAGTGAAGTGCAAGTGATAAGTTGATATTAACTCAAAGATGGTTTTTATTTTATTAAATTCTAAAGTTTATAAATTAAATTAATAATATTTAAATTCTTTTGAATTTAAATTAATTATAAATTATAATTTATACAAGCTGACATCATCAAATTGAATCATCCGCTGATGTTGTATGCAAAGCAAATGAAGCGTATTTAAACCCTAAAATGAACCTTAGGGAAGTATATCATTCGAATTTGAGAAACGATGAAAAATCTGAAGCCTCAAAAAAATGTGAAAGAGAGATATTGTAGAGCAAGGCAGCATCGTGTTTCATTTTCAAGCAAGGATCAAGGCAGAAGGTATAGCGTTTGTGGTCCATCTTGGCGCTAGACATGAGAGAATGTCAAAGGCTTTGAAGCCTTTGTGGAAGGCTTAAGCTACCTTGGTGCTTAAGCTAAGCACGTGGAGAACTTAGCTCACACAGCTAGCAAGTCACAGCTAAGGTGCCAGTCGAGGAAGAAGGCATTGGTTCAAAACTCAAAAATCACGAAAAGGGGTTTCACCAATGGTTTTTATAATATAATTTTAATTTTTTGCATATTGCTAAGGTTTAGGAGGAATAAGGGATGTTTGTGGAATTTGTTCATTGTGATAAGGTTATAAGGGTGTTTATGATATTTGATTAATTGTGCTAAGGTTAAGGAGTTATAAGGTGATATTTGTTTATTTACCTAAGTGGTAAATAGGTGCTTTATTTAGGTAAATATTATTTTACCTTAGGAGATAAAAATCAAGTAGGAATATCAATTTTGTGAGATTGAGAAATTGAAGGTGTGTTTTTGAAAAGAAAATTTCTATAAAGACATTATTATTGAATATTTCTATTGAGAAGGAGATATAAGGTGTATTATGAAATTGATCTATTCTTTATTTTGTGAAGTATAACACTTGTTATGTAACCCTTGGCACTTGGCAAAGAAGAAGATATTCCTAAAGGTAGTTTTTGAAGATCATCCTCCAATCAAGAAAAAGGTATGAGCATATTCTTCCATAGTTGAATTGATTGATTGGTTTTCTAAAAAATAAGTTTGGAGTGAAAAGGACTTGATTAAGGGTTGCCTATTGAGTGTGTTGAGTGATTGATTCAAGGTTTTCTAGAATAAAGAAGTGTGGTTAAAACCTTGTTTTATAAGCATTTTTGTTGAAGCCATTGATGAGTGAAGAACTTGAACTAGAGCTTGAGTGTCATTGTTATGTGAGAGTTGTTTTATAAGCATTGTTGTTGAAGCCATTTATGAGTGAAGAACTTGAACTAGAGTTTGAAAAGAACATGAGTATCATTGTTATGTGAGAGTTGTTTTATAAGCATTATTGTTGAAGCCATTGATGAGTGAAGAACTTTAACTATAGCTTGAAAAGAACATAAGAATCATTGTTATGTGAAATTGGTTTTTGAGCATTGTTGGAAACATTTTGAGTGAGTGATCATATACTTGGACTAGGGTTTGTGAGCAAGGATTATTTCATTAAGTGATTAGTTGAGTAGATTTGGTTGAGCCTAGTCATGTGGATGTGTGAAGTGATTATTCAAGTTCCATAAAACAAACTATTCTATATTCTAAATTGAGTTGAGAAAGTAATTGAGCATTGACTTGAAGCATATTGAGTCTCTAATAATTCTCCTTATGTTTCTAAGAAAGTGATTGAAAGTTTTTGAGCAGATTTGAGGTAAGTCTTTGAGAAGACTTATGGATAGTTTTGGGTTGGTAAGCTTTTGTGGAATCTTACAATAGATATTGAGAGCAAATTTGAGCAAGTTCTATGTGGACTTGTTAAGCAAATTTGAGCAAGTCTTGTGTGGAAATTTTTAGCACATTTGAGCAAGTTTTGTGTGGAATTGTTGAGCATATTTGAGCAAGTTTTGTGTGGACTTTTTGAGAATATTTGAGCAAGTTCTATGTGGACTTGTTGAGCATATTGGACAAGTTTTGTGTGGACTTTTTGAGCATATTTAAGCAAGTTCTATGTGGACTTGTTGAGTAGATTTGAGAAAGTTTTGAGTGGACTTGTTGAGAAGAGTTTTGGTGTAGATTTGAGGATAGATTTGTACCAGATAAGAGATAGAGATTCAGTAGATTTGTGCTAGACCGAAGGATTGTGTTTAGTGCAAATTTGACAGAGCTTTGGAGGTGAAAAAATATAGAGGATATAAGTCTCCAGTGGATAGAGATCCATCATCCAGGGCAGTGAGGATAGGTCTTCTGACTGAGGACAAGATTCTTTAGTGGAGAGATATCCACAAGCCAGTGCAGTGGAGGCAATTGTCTTCAAGAGGATCACCAGCCATAGTAGAGGAGAAGGAGTTCTCCTATGGATAGAGATCCACAAAATTGATTTAGGGGATTGGTGTCTCCTTTGGATAGAGGTCCATAAACATTGTAAAAAGGAAAGGATTCCCATGAGATTGATTGAGAAAATTATAGTGAAATATTTTCTTCGTGGAATAGCCCACATTGGGTGAACCTCATAAATTGTGGTGTATCTATTGTGTGTGGTGATTTTTGCATTGCTTTTATTACTATAGTTGATATTTTTATCTATACATTACATAATATTTATTAAAAAGAAAAGTAAAAATTAGTCTTATACTGTTCACCCCCCTGTACGTATAAGCTTGTGTTCTTCAATTGGTATCAGATCGGGTTCCTTCAAAAGAGTTTAACAACTTGAAGGAAAATCTAACAATAACATAATGGATTCTAATAATACAACCTCAGATAATTCAGCACCAGTATTTGATGGAAGTGACTATATATATTGGAGTTTGAGAATGAAGATCTACCTTATGGCTCTTGGCAATGAAATTTGAGAAGCAGTTGAAATTTGATACGATCCCTTAATTAATCCTCCTATAGATAAGGAAGGTAAGCTCCTACAGTATTACAATTCAAAAGCAATGAATGCACTTTTGAGATATTTTCATATAACAGAGTCTATGAAAGTTATGCATTGTCAAACTGCAAAAGAAATGTAGGATAAGTTGCAAAATATTTATGAAGGAGATAAGAGTGTCAAGAAAGCAAAGATGCAAAATCTCATAGGAAAATTTGAATATTTAATAATGAAGTATGAGGAAACCATTAGTACTTATCTACTGCAAATTTATGAGGTTTTTAGTGCTATGCAAGGACTTGGTATGAAAATTGAGGAATCGGATTTTTGTGATAAAGTCTTAAGAACTCTTCCAAAGAGATTAAGTGAAAAGGTTTATGCTATAGAAGTGTCAATGGATGGTGATACTTTGACAAGATATATGTTTCTTGGTATGCTCATAGCATTTGAGATAAGAACAAAATATCTTATTCCCTATAAAGAATCAGCATTCGAAGCAATCAAGAAGACAAAGGGTAAGAAGTCAGATTCAAGCGATGAGTCATCCAGTGATTATGAAGCAAATTATCGTAGAATAAATAAAGATTATAGAATATCTAGAGATCCAAAATTTGTTAAATATTTCAATTGTGGAAAGCATGGATATTTTGCAATAGATTTTCAAGAAGCTAATAATAACAATGGTGAAGAAAAACAGGATCATAGGAACAGGGAATCATAAATATATAGGCATCAAAAGAAAAGCAAGGATGGACAAAGCAGACAAGGAAATAAGTTCTTTCAAATATAAAATAGGAGCTACTATGTGGATAAGGCAAGTAAGTACTCAAGTGATAGTGATGCTAGTTTTTTAGACAATGATAGAGATGAAGTTCTATATATGATTGAAGAAAAAGAACCAGTTAAGAAAAGGACTCCAGTAATTCTCAAGTGTTTTAGATGTGGTAACTTTGGACATATTGAAGATAGTTTTACAAGAGATGGTTATAGTTTTAGTGATGATGAATATGAATATAAACTTGAAGGACCAGAAGAGAATATTATAATGGCACTAGAAGAAGGATAAGGTGATCCTATAGAAGACAAGGCAACAGAGAATAAATATATGGACAATGGCAAACAAATAGAGGAATATTCAGAAAAGTATGGATCTGATCTCAAGGGAGAACTTATTTATACCCTTTAAATGGTAAAGAAGGTAAGAAATAAACACTCTAAACTTGAAATTCAGTTTCAATAATGTGATGATGAGAGAAGATTGCTTATAGAGGATTTAGAAAAATCAAAGGCTAAGGCAAAAAGATTCAAAGATAAGTTATAAGCAAAGATCTTGGAATATGAAAAGTTAGCACAAGAATAAATAATATTTATAATATTCCAAATTCAAGCTAAAAGGGTTCAAAAATAGCTCAAAGAACTTGGATAAGATCATCAATATACAAAAGCCTACATCAAGCTAAAAGGGTTCAAAAATAGCTCAAAGAACTTGGATAAGATCATCAATATAGAAAAGCCTACATCAAGCAAAATAGGTCTTGGATTTGAACAGGTTCAAAATAAATGGGAAGGAAAGTCAACCTCAAGTTTTCGAAAAGAAGATATTTTAGATGAAGATACTTCAGAAGAATACAATGTAAGAGAGAGTGAGGCATCTAAGGAAAATTTGGACAATAGAGAGTTCAACAAGAATAGGAACAATGCACAAAGAAGATACATATGGAACATCAATCAAAATAATTCAAGAGAGACTAGGGGACCAATGAGGTCAAGACAAGGAAACTTCAATGGAAGATGTTTTTCATGTAATAGGTTTGGGCACATGGCTTCACAGTGTAGGACACAGGAAATACGGTAATATGGGAACATACAGCTTTTCCATGGGTATTGCTACTCATGTAATCAGTTTGGTCACAAGGCAATAAATTACAGGGTTGATGATAGAAGAAGATATGGATTCACTAGGAGAAATACTAAGACATTTGCACCTCCAAGGAATAATAACATTAAGTGTTATAAGTTCAATAATGATGGTCACATAGCAAAGTGGTGTAAATTAGATATTCAAGAAATAAGTATGAACTGGAACAGAAATAGGAACAGGACCAAGAATATGGTTATGAACAAGATCATGAATAGGAACAAAAATATGGATATGAACAAAAACATGAACATGGATATGAACAAGAATAGGAACAAGAACAAGAATGTAGATATGTACAGGAACATGGACATGGAAAGAAACAATCAGGGGAATCAAAAGGATCAGATAAGAAGGAAAGAGGATAAAGGTAAAGAACAATGCTTTCTACGAGTAGAAATACTCCCACCCTGGAATTAACCACCTCAAGAGAAGGTGGGGGAGGGGCTAAGCTAAGAGGCTCATTCTTAGCCCCGAGCCCTAAAGGTGACCCTTTGCCATTGATGTCAAAGGGGGAGATATTTGAGTAAAGGGGAGAGATTTGGTATTTGAGAAAATAGAAGAGAGCATTGAGCCAAGGCGAGCATTGTCCCAGGGGGAGCATAACAAAATAAAAGTCTAGTTTTTGGTAAAAAGAAGTTGGGTTGCCATCAATGACAAGGGGGGATATTTTTGGAAATTTTGAGCTCATTTAGTATTCATTGATGTCAATGTGAAAATTTTTTATTGATGCCAAAGTGAACAGATGAAGCTATCATTAACGCCATGGAGTACATCATCATTAACACCATGAAGTAATACAAAGAGATGGAGAAAAGTTATCCATATATGTTTTTATAAGAGTTTTTGTTAAAACCATGGTAGCACATTAAAATATTTTTTATTAAAACCATAATGATAGTTCTCTAATATTGTGATGGCAGAATTAAGGTTTTTGTTAAAACCAACGTGACGAAATTATTTTCATCAACCTAGTGAAGTGCAAGTGATAAGTTGATATTAACTCAAAGAGGGTTTTAATATTTTATTAAAGTCTAAATTTTATAAATTAAATTTATAATATTTAAATTATTAAGGTAAATATTATTTTACATTAGGAGATAGAAATTAAGTTGGAATATCAATTTTTTTGAGATTGAGAAATTGAAGGTGTGTTTTTGAAAAGAAAAATTTTGTGAAGACATTATTATCAAATATTGCTATTGAGAAGGATATATAAGGTGTATTATGAAATTGAGCTATTCCTGTATTTTGTGAGGTGTAAAACTTGTTATCTAACCCTTGGAACTTGGCAAAGAAGAAGATATTCCTGAAGGCAGTTTTTGAATATCATCCTCAAATTAAGAAAAAGGTATGAGCATATTCCACCATAGTTGAATTGATTGATTGGTTTTTTGAAAAATAAGTTTGGAGTGAAAAGGACTTGATTAAGGGTTGCCTATTGAGTATGTTGGGTGATTTCTTCAAGGTTTTCTAGAATAAAGAAGTGTGGTTAAAGCTTTATTTTATAAGCATTGTTGTTGAAGCCATTGATGAGTGAAGAACTTGAACTAGAGCTTGAGTATCATTGTTATGTGAGAGTTGTTTTATAAGCATTGTTTTTTAATCCATTTATGAGTGAAGAACTTGAACTAGAGTTTGAAAATAACATGAGCATCATTGTTATGTGAGAGTTGTTTTATAAGCATTGTTTTTGAACCCAATGAGGGGGGAAGAACTTTAAAAAGGAGGTAAAAAAAAAAAAAAATCATTGTTATGTGAAATTGGTTGTTGAGCATTGTTGGAAATATTTTGAGTAAGTGATCATATACTTGGACTAGGGTTTGTGAGCAAGGATTATTTCATTGAGTGATTGGTTGAGTAGATTTATTTGAGCCTAGTCAAGTGGATGTGTGAAGTGATTATTCAAGTTCCATAAAATAAACTATTATATATTCTGAATTGAGTTGAGAAAGTAATTGAGCATTGATTTGAAGCATATTGAGTCTCTAACAATTCTCCTTATGTTTCTAAGAAAGTGATTGAAAGTATTTGAGCAGATTTAAGGCAAGTCTTTGAGAAGACTTGTGGACAGTTTTGGGTAAGCATTTATGGAAGCTTACAATACATATTAAGAGTAAATTTGATAAAGTTCTATGTGGATTTGTTGAGAAAATCTGAGCAAGTTCTGTGTGGATTTGTTGAGAAGATTTGAGAAATTTTTGTGTGGACTTGTTGAGCATATTTGAGCAAGTTTTATGTGGACTTGTTGAGCAGATTTGAGCAAGTTCTATGTATACTTTTTGAGCATATTGGACAAGTCTTGTGTGGACTTGTTGAGCATATTTGAGCAAGTTCTATGTGGAAATTTTGAGTAGATTTGAGCAAGTTCTTAATGGACTTGTTGAGCAGAGTTTTGGTGAAGATTTGAGGACAGATTTGTACCAGACCAGTAATAGAGATTGGGCAAATTTGTGCTAGACTAAAGGACTATGTTTAGTGTAGATTTGACAAATCTCTGGAGGTGACAGAGTAGAGAGGATAGAGGTTTCCAGTGGATAGATATCCATCATCTAGGGTGATGAGGATAGGTCTTCTGAGTTAGGACAAGAGTCTGCAATGGAGAGATATCCACAAGCCAGTGTAGTGGAGGCAATTTTCTTCAAGAGGATCACCAGCTAGAGTAGAGGAGAAGGAGTTCTCATTTGGATAGAGATACATGAACTTGATTTAGGGGATTGGTGTCTCCTTTGGATAGAGGTCCATAAATATTGTAATAGAGAAAGGATTCCCAAGATATTGATTGAGAAAATTTTAGTGAAATATTTTCTTTGTGGAGTAGCCTACATTGGGTGAACCATGTAAATTGTGGTGTCTCTATTGTGTGTGGTGATTTATGATTTCTTTGATTACTACTATTGATATTTCTATCTATACAATGCATAATAGTTATTGAAAAGAAAAGTAAAAAGTAGTCTTATACTGTTCACCTCCCTCTTAGTATAAGCTTGTGTTCTTCAATTGGGTTCCTTCAGAAGAGTTTAACAACTTGAAGTAAAAGCTAACAAGAACATAATGGATTCTAAGAATACAACCTCAGATAATTTAGCACCAGTATTTTATGGAAGTGACTATATATATTAGAGTTTGAGAATGAATATCTACCTAAAGGCTCTTGGCAATGAAATTTGGGAAGCAGTTGAAATTACATACGATCCCTTGATTAATACTCCTATAGATAAGGAAGGTAATATCCTATAGCATTATAATTCAAAAGCAATGAATGCACTTTTGAGAGGTTTTCATAGAACAGGGTCTATGAAATTTATGCATTGTCAAACACTAAAGATGCAAATATGAAGGAGATAAGAGTGTCAAGAAAGCAAAGATGCAAAATCTCACAGGATAATTTGAAGAATTAAGAATGAAGGATGAGGAAATTATTAGTACTTATCTACTGTGAATTGATGAGATTGTTAATGCTATGCAAGGACTTGGGATGAAAATTAATGAATCAGATGTTTGTGATAAAGTCTTAAGAACTCTTCCAAAGATATTCAATGAAAATTTTTATGCTATAGAAGTGTCAATGGATGGTGATACTTTGACAAGATATATGTTGTTTGGTATGCTCACAACATTTGAGATAAGAACAAAATATCATATTCCCTAGAAGGAAGCATCATTCAAAGAAATAAAGAAGACAAAGGGTAAGAATTCAGATTCAAGCGATGAGTCATCCAGTGATGAAGAAGCAAATTATGGCAGAAGAAATAAGGATTATAGAATATCCAGAGATCTAAAATTTGTTAAATGTTTCAATTATGGAAAGCATGGATATTTTGCAATAGACTTTCAAGAATCTAAGAATAACAATGGTGAAGAAAAATAGGATCACAGGAACAGATAATCAGAAAGATATAGGCATCAAAAGAAAAGCAAGGATGGACAAAGCATACAAGGAAAGAAGTTCTTTCAAAGACAAAAAAGGAGCTACTATGCGGATAAGGCAAGTAAGTACTCAAGTGATAGTGATGCTAGTTTTTCATAAAATGATAGAGATGAAGTTCTTTTTATGATTGAAGAAAAAGAACCAATTAAGAAAAGGACTCCAGTAATTCTCAAGTGTTTTAGATGTGGTAACTTTGGACATCTTGAAGATAGTTGTACAAGAGATGATTATAGTTTCAGTTATGATGAATATGAAGATACACTTTAAGGACCAAAAGAGAATATTCTAATGGCACTAGAAGAAGGAGAAGGTGATCCTATAGAAGACAAGCCAACAGAGAAAAAAGATATGGAAAGAGGTAAACAAATAGAGGAATATTAGGAAAAGGATGGATATGATTTCAAGGGAGAACTTATTTATGCCCTTGACATGGTAAATAAGGTAAGAAAGCAACACTCTAAACTTGAATTTTAGTTTCTATAATGTGATGAGGAGAGAAGATTGCTTAAAGAGGATTTATAAAAATCAAAGGCTAAGGCAAAAATATTAAAATATTTAGAAGAAGATTTAGAAGACTCCAAAGTCAAGCTAAAAGGGTTCAAAAATAGCTCAAAGAACTTGGATAAGTTTGTCAATATACAAAAGCCTACATCAAGCAAAACAAGTCTTGGATTTGAACAAGTTCAAAAGAAATGGGAAGGAAGTCAACCTCAAGTTTTGAAAAATAAGATACTTGAGATGAAGATACTTCAAAAGAAGACAATGTAAGAGAGAGTGAGGCATTTAAGGATAAGTTGGGCAATAGAGAGTTCAACAAGAATAGGAACAATGCACAAAGAATATATATATGGAACAACAATCGAAATAGGTCAAGAGAGACTAGGGGACCAATAAGGTCAAGACAAGGAAACTTCAATGGAAGATGATTTTCATGTCACGGGTTTGGTCACATGGCTTCACAATGCAGGACACAAGAAGGACAAGAATATAGGAACATACAACTTTTTCCATGGGTATTGCTACTCATGTAATCAGTTTGGCCAAAGGGCAATAAATTTTACGATTCATGACAGAAGGTATGGCTTCACTAGAAGAAATCCTAAGATATTTGCACCTCCAAGGAATAATAACATTAAGTGTTTTAAGTGCAATAATTATGTTCACACAACAAAGTGGTGTAGAGCAAATATTCCATAACAAAAAACAAGTATGAACTAGAATAGAAACAGAAATAGGAATGGGAACATGAACATGGATATGAACAGAAACATGAACAATAACAAGAATGTAGATATGGAC
>JAQPPZ010004234.1:0-13664 GCA_028583015.1 Wollemia nobilis
TGGAAAACATCCCAAAAGGGATGCCACTTTCGGGTAAGACCCAAGGAGGCAGGGGTATCCATTCCACAAAAATGCCCAGGACTCGGACCTGGCCTACCACCTTTGACATACTCAAGGAGCAAACAAACACACAAAACCAATTTAAAAATAAGTAAATAACAACAAAAATAATAAAATAAAATAAAAAACATGCTCCTTGAGTGTGTCAAAAACAAAAGCACAACCAAACACACACACAATAAGATAAAAGAAACCACAACACGAACCACATAGAAAAACACAAGAACCACATAACAAAACACAAACAAGACAAAAACAACAGAACACTACAAAGACATAACCCAAAAAAAACATGAAAAATAAACACAACCAAAACCTAAAATATTAAAAAAATAAAATAAAAATAAAAATAAAAAACAACCAACAACAGACAATAAACAAAAACAAAAAACATAGAAAACACTCACACAAAAAAACACGAATTAACACAAACAAAGAGAAACACAAGAACAAGAACGACAAAAACACAAGAACAATAACAAAAAACATAAAAAAACACAAAACAACAAAAACACAAGAACAACAAAAAACAACACAAAGAACACAAAAACAAAACAAAACAAAAGAACACACACACCTTAAAAAACTAAACAAAAAAAAAAAAAGAAAAAGAAAAAAATTGAACATAACAATGACCTATCTAGACCAGAAGACTATTAAGGCAAGAAACAACAAAGGAAACAAAAGAAAGAAAAGAGTGAGCTAGGGAACTAAAAAAACTGAATGAACCAAAGAGAAGCAAAAAAAAAGCAAGAAGAAACTAGGTACCTTGAGTACTGGAGCCATCCAAAGAAATGATAGAAAGAAGAGCTTCCCTAATTTGCGAAGCCCACCATCTAGGAGGGTGGCCATAACAAGTAAGATCACCTTTGTCCAAAGCCCAATTAGCTAAAGCATCAACACTCTTGTTTTGATCTCTGACCACATGATTGTAATCAACTTTCAAAAATCCCATCTGGATTAATTGAATCTTCTCAATAATTCTTTTTATTCTCCAATCAACCTTATGATTCTTGGAAGGAGTCTTCAAAAGATTAATCATAAGTTGAGAGTCGGACTCAACTAACACCTTTTCCCATCCAACCTTAGTAGCCTCCTGAAGGCCTCTGAGGATACCATACCCCTCAGCAAGGTTATTGGAAAGAATACCCAAATTCTCAGCAAAAGTAAAAACCAGGGAGCCATCGGAAAGTCTACCAATTCCTCCCACATTGGCTTTTCCAGGGTTCCCTCTAGAGGCTCCATCGGTATTGACTTTTCCAAAATCCTTAGGAGGAGGTTGCCAATTTCTTGTCCTATCCATCTTACTAATACTCACATTCCCTTTAAGTTGGTTGCCCTTAGAAGATTTAATCTTCAATCTTTGCATCACTTGATCCCATCTTTGGTGGGAGTTTTGGGGGTGATTAAGGAGTTGATGGACTGATTCAACTAAGTTGGCTATGGTCTTTTGCCAAATATAGTGAATATCCTTCCTATCTTGATTAAAAATTTGGTTGTTCCTTTCATTCCAAATATTCCAAAGAAGAATGGTAGAACCCATCCAAACTAGCTGCCTAATAAAATGATCAACACCCTCTTGATTAGGCCAATCCCTCCAAAGTTGTTCAAAAGTAAAAAAATTGGACCACTGTAAGCCAAGTAAAGTGGCCATTCTCCTCCATAGCTCAGAGGCTAAAGTACACTCAATAAAAATATGGTTGAGAGTTTCTACATTCTCTTCACACATCTCACATCTAAAAGGGCCATGAAAACCATGCTTCATAAGTTGCTCACCAGTAAGCACCCTACGATGCAATAAAAGCCAATTAAAGAACCTCACCTTAGGCCAGAGCTTTTGAGCCCACAATTGAGAAAATATGTCAGAAGAATGGTTGGGATTATTATGGCATAAGGTCAAATAACCTTGAGCAACTGAATACTCACCCTTAGTAGTGTTGTTCCATCCAAAACAATCTTTTTCATGGGACCAAGAGAGAGATCTCATATGAAGGATGCCTTGGATATCTTGTCTTTGCCTTTCTGGGATTTGAATAGGCCAGTCCTCAATAGGGATCCAATATCTACCAACCTTTGAATTACCAGTATGGTACCGATAGTAATTAGCCACCTTTATCCAGTTAGCTCGGTGAAGCTCCTCCATCCAAGGCCTCCAATCGGGAAACCGAGTTATCAAAGGCTTGTGACCATCCCAAGAATCTGTCCAAAAATTTACCTGTTGACCATTATGAATGATCCAAAATAAATTTTTCTTTATCAAATCCTCACCAGTCTTAAGAACTGCTAAAATGGGAGAACCTTTGGTAGGAAGTTGATAGCGAACAAGGTCTTCAGGACTTTTGTTCTCAGCATATTTAGCACGAAGATTATTGGCCCAAAGAGCATTGGGGTTATGCAACATCCTCCAATATAATTTAGCAGCTAAAGCTTTGTTGTTATTAATAGAAGACCGGAATCCTAACCCCCTTTAATTCTTAGGAAGACATAAAGTGTCCCATTTCACCAAGGCCCATTTTCTTTTCTCCTTAGTACCACTCCAAAGGAAACGATGACTGATTTGATCCAGTTCTCGAAGAACAACCTTTGGGATATTCAACACGGAAGATACATAAATAGGAATAGCTTGAAGGACTGATTTTACCAAGGTGATTCTACCCCAGAAGAAAGCCACCTGTTGGTCCACTTTCCAATTTTCTTCTTGACTTTGTCCAACAACCAATTCCAATATTTATTTTTCTGCCTTTGAATATTTATGGGAATACCTAAATAAGTGATTGGAAGGGAGGTCTTCTTATATCTTAATTTATCCAAGACCATGGATTCTGTCTAGCAGAGCGAGTGAAAGAAAATAACTTTAGATTTGTCTTCATTGATCAACTCGCCTGAGTAGCCTTAGAAAAATAGCTAATGATTTGCTTAATATTAGAAGCTTCCTTAGCTGTAGCTTTACCTAAAAGAGTAGAGTCATCCACAAATTGAAGATGAGAGATAGGTCTAGCTCCATGAGCAATGGTAACTCCCTCAAGGGTTTTGTTTTCCCTCTTTTTGGTTATAGTCCTACCCAAGCATTCAACAAGAATGATGAATAAATAAGGGGATAGCGGGTCACCTTGCCTAATACCTCTGGAAGCTGGGAATGACTGAGAAGGCCTACCATTGATAAGAACTAAGTAGGAAACTGAAGAGATACATCCCATAATCCAATCCATCCAATCCTTAGAGAAACCAAATTGCCTCAAAACTTTGATAAGGAAGTGCCAATCCACTCTGTCATAAGCTTTGGATAAGTCTAACCGAATGAACATGGAAGGAGATTTTTGCATATCCATGGAATGGATGGCTTCCTGAGCAAGAACTATCTCATCTACTATTTGACGCCCTTCCACATAACCCCCTTGCTTCGGGGAAATAATCTTATGCAAAAGAGGCTTCAACCTTTATGCCATGATTTTAGTAATGATTTTGAGAAGAACATTACATAAAGCAATAGGTCTAAAAGCTGAGATATGATCAACCTCTTGAGCTTTTGGAACAAGAGTAATATAAGTTTTATTGATAACCTTCAAAATTTCTTTGGCTTTCCTGGCTTCTTCCACCACCTCTAATAAATCAACATGAAGGATATCCCAGAACTCTTGGTAGAACTCAATGGGAAAACCATCGGGACCTGGGGTTTTCCCTTTTTGCATTTTAAAAACTACCTGTTGAAGCTCATTGATAGTAACAGGAGCAATCAAAATAGAGTTCTCCTCAGAAGTGATAAGAGAAGGGATTGCTTGAAGAACATTTTGTTGAGAAGCTGAGTCAAGAGGAGTAGCAACAAAAATATTGGAAAAGTAATCAACAACAATAGAGTTCATGCCATCCCAAGTATAAACAACATCTCCAGAATCTGATTTCAGGGAAGAAATAAAGTTGTGAGATCTTCGAGCTAGAAGAGATTTGTGGAAGAAATTTGTGTTTCGATCTCCTTCTTTGAGCCATTGAATTCTAGATTTTTGCTTCCATAAGATTTCTTCTCTTTTTTCCCATTCCTCTAAGCTGAGTTGTGAGTTTAATTTCATCTGCACTTCTCTTCTCTGTGAGGCCATCTAAACGGATTTTCTTATTCAAATTTTCAAGATGAGCAATAACTTCATGTTTTTTTTATGAACATCCCCAAACTCTTTCCAGTTCCAAGTCTTGATTTTGGATTTAATGTATTGCAGTATTTTGGCAAAACAGAACATCTTAGTCCCATGCCTAGGTTTACCTTCCTTCCACCATTGTTGCACACGAGGTCTAAAGGAAATGTCTCTAAGCCACATTAATTGAAAACGAAAAGGAGAGAAACTCACATTGGTTTTCCACATTTCCACCATGAGTGGCCAATGATCCGAACCAGCATTATTAAGAGTCTTCACTTTAGGAATGTGACCATGGATTAAGAAATTTTTAGAGAGCAAAAACCTATCCAATCTCTCCATTATACAAGCTAAGCCTTGCCTTCTATTAGACCAAGTCATAAGGCCATTATCTGGTTGGATGTCCACAAGATGGAGGTTTGCAATATATTCGCTCATGAGGTCAGTGCTTTTGTCCAAATTTCTATTTCCCCCCTTTTCTCATCCAGAGAGAGGATGGTATTGAAATCTCCTCCGATCAAGATCCAAGCTTCAGGAAAATGAGAGATAATATGAGTTATATCCTTCCATTGTCTTCTTTTTTCCTCCAAAGCAGTCGGAGCATAAACAATAATGCAGAGCATAATTTGGTTGGAATGTCTACTTTGAATAGCTATAGCCAACAGACCCCAACTGCCAACCATATGGTGAATAACTACCTCTTTTGGGTCCCAAAGACAAGCAATGCCACCAGAAGTCCCTTGGGAGCTGAGGGAAACCACTTTTCTAGCTGGCCAAATTTTACTGGCAATTGAGTCCATATCCTCCATTGACATCTTTGTTTCTTGAAGGAAAACAAGATGTGGATGATTTATCTGAATCATTCTTCTAATTTCATTTTGTTTTGAAAGACTCCCTTTGAGTCCTCTAATATTCCAAGTGATGATCTTCATTAATACCAGGGCTAAAAAATTTGGGAAGGGCATTAATCTTACCTTCCTCTACAAGCTTTTCACCTTCTTTTACCATATGATATTGATTGGTCTTGCGACATACTTTTTGATTAGAATCCATCTTCAGTTTTTTTCCCTGTTTCTTGACTTATTCCAATTGAATCTGAGATGGCTTCTAACCTTGAAGAATGCTCGTACACAGCCAAAATTTTACTAGAGGGTTCAACGGAGTCTATATTGGGACCTGTATTATTTGAAGTTTTGACATTTAAAAGATTGTTTTTCTTGTGTAAATTTTCTCCCTTTTTTTTGTTGAAAACCTTTGATTTGTTGGTTTGTCTCTGAGTTCTTCCCTTCATATTTAAATTGTGTTTCTAAGATTTTTGTTTCCATTATTTCCTCTTCCTCACTTGGGACATCATTTGTGGAAAGGATTTCAAACATATTAGCAGATGACTTTGATTGATCCTTCATAACTGGTTTTTTCGAGTGTTCTTCTTCTTAGGCATTTGGAAACCTCGTTGAGTTTATATCTTCTTTCTTTTGATCAGGAATTTTATTTGGGCAAGCACTGGCCAAATGACCATATTCATGGCAAATTCTACAACGAAAAGGAATGTTCTCATAGTCCACTACTTGCTCCCAAGTGTCTTCCCCAAATTGTAATGTGATCTTTTTAGGTAGGGGTTTGTCAAAATCCATTAAAACACAAATTCGAGCATAAATAATATGTTCAAAATTTTGAGTACAATCGACGAGTCATCATAAAAGTTCCTAAAGAGTTTCCAATTGAAGAAAAAATAGTAGGATTCCAAAATTCAATAGGGAGGCCAAAGAGTCTAACCCACACGGGAGCTATAGAAGGCATCTCTTCTTCGACTTTAAATTTAGTATGCCAGGGCTTCATGAAAAGCCCTGCCCTTCCAAAAAACCAAGGACCCCCTTGAAAAGTTTTCTCTCTATCTTCATTATTAGCAAATAAAACAAGAAAATAACCATTTGGATAAATAGAGATTTGTAACTCACCTTTAGTTTTCCAGCTTTTTGCAGCCAGAACTTTGAAAGCGGATAGGCTCGGACGAAAACCCACGAACCAGACAAATTAGTCCTCTTTTTTCCAAATCTTCAATGCCAATCTGAATGTTACCCATATCAAGCTTAACAATAGGAGTTCCATCAACTGCTTTAAGACATCCTGACTCCATTTTCCTGGGATCAATCTTAGGCATTCTTAGAGGTTTATGGGAAGCCCTAAGATTGATATTAGCATTGGGCTGAGGTTGTCCACCATGGAGGGCATCCCTAAAATTCATTTTTGGGGCTGAGTCTTCGAAATTCTTACCCTTGACAGGGGTTTTCACAGTAGAATTATTTTGTGGGTGCACCTTAGCACCAGATTCACTTGAGATATGAGCCATTTTTTGATCAACTGCTTGAAACTTGTTTCGTGATCTCTTTAATCCTTGCCCTAGACGTCGTGGAAAGGTATGGTTTTCACTTTTCTTTTGTGCAGACAAATTGGAAGTCGTTGTCACTCAAGTTCATAGTATGATCTATTGAAAGATAAATTTCTAACCCATATTGGATCCCCTGCAACATTTCCTGCTAAAATATTGAGCATAAACCACAAAAATATTGGCCGCTAGGGCCCGAAGGCCCTAAAAACCAACCTCTGGAGCTGCTTGCACTCAACCCAGATGAAAACCTCGCACATGTGCTTGCCAAAAATGTCGTTCACACATAGGGATGTGCTAGGATTTGTGTTGCTCCAAATTATCTAAAACTTGGTGGAGACTTTTTAGGGTTTTTCAGGCATCTACTCTCAGAATTTCAGATTAATCCAGGTCCAAATGCTTGAGATATGGCCGAAACAAGTTTGATAGTTTGGGAAGTGTTGTGGCTACTCCACAACGTACCCCAAAATTGGGGACCCACATTTTTTGCATGTGTTCCAAGAATACCGAAGTGGACCATAGGCTAAAGATCAAGAAAAAAAGCAAAACACCACAAGGAGAAAAAGTGTCACGATATCGTGACATGTTGCAGTTTCATGGCCAAAGGAGAAAAGGTGTCGCGATATCGCGACATGTTGCACCATCGCGGCCAAAATAGAAAAAGTGTCGCGATATCGCGACATGTTGCACCATCATGGCCAAAAGAGAAAAAGTGTCGCGATATCGTGACATGTTGCACCATCATGGCCAAAAGAGAAAAAGTGTCGCGATATCATGACATGTTGCACCGTCGCGGCCAAAAGAGAAAAAGTGTCATGATATCGCGACATGTTGCACCATCGCGGCCAAAGGAGAAAAGGTGTCGCGATATCGTGACATGTTGCTTGGTCACGGTCAGAGGAGAAAAAGTGTCACGATATCGCGACATGTTGCATTTTCGCGATTCAAAGCAAAGAGAAAGAGCTAGAAAGAAAAAGTGTCACGATATCGTGACATGTTGCATTTTCGCAGACCAAAAAAAAAAAAAAAAAAAAAAAAAGAAAAGTGTCGCAATATCGCGACATGTTGCATTTTCACGACCAAACAAGACAAGAAAGAGCAAGAAAAGAAAAGTGTCACGATATCGCGACATGTTGCATTTTCGCGACCAAACAAGAAAAAGTGTTGCGATATCGTGACATGTTGCATTTCCATGACCAAAGCAAAGAGAAATGTGACAGCATAGCGAAACGGGAAAAAGTGTCACGATAGCGCGACATGTTGCATTTTCACGACCAAACAGGAAAAAGTGTCATGATATCGCGACATGTTGCATTTTCGCGACCAAACAGAAAAATGTGTCACGATATCGCGACATGTTAGATTTTCATGATTCAAAAGGGGAAGGCAAACAGAGAAACAAGAAGTGTCACGATATCGTGACATGTTCCATTTTCGCCAAGGTAACAAACCTGCATAGTGACGTGGACATAAGGACAAAATCCAACGAACAAGACAAAGCATTACATAAGGAGTCTTTAATGATTTGAAATCATTTAAGATGGTCATTACTCACGGAGGGAAATGGACGCAAGCCCATGTGGAGAAAATGTAGCGAAGGGCCACAAAATGGAAACCAAAGCACACACATAGAAGGGAAGGTGAAACGAACAGTCAAGGAAGGTGAAACGAACAGCCATCAAAAAATGAAATGAACCGTCATGGAAGGAGAAACAATTTTTTAGAAGTTTAAATACGCCTTTCAAAGAGGCCAGAAGGGGGGTCGAAAATTGCTATAAACAAAGTTGCAGATTTGAAGGCGAGAAGGCCATTATGGACCTGTTTAAGTTGTTTTTCTTCCACAGACTGGTTTGTGAAAACCAGAGATTTTGCTATTGTAAAATGACATATTTTTAATGCATAAGTTTTCAAAAATTTCCATCTTGTGGGCAAGAAAGAAGGAGATTTTATTTGCATGCTATGGATTTAATGTTTATTCTTTCATTTTTTAGATTTCGAATTTATAGATAATGTTAATGCCATTTTTTGGGGTTACATTAGGCGAATATTTGAAATCTTAATTTTATTTCGTACCCTAGGAACCAACACTTAGTCTATGGGGATTGTGCTTGTTTTTCAATTCTAATAGGTTAGGTTGCATGCATGGAGAACTCACATCTTCGGTTTTGTCGGAACAAGATAGCATCATACTGAGTGCATTTTATCTTCAGTTTTTTGCATTTCATTTTCATTTTCTGCATTTTATTTTTTCCAGAAATTTTAACTTATTTTCAGGCATTAAACAAACATTTAAAAAATTCAAAATCCAAAAAAAAACAATGAACAGTCATTAAAGTTTCATGATGAAATAAACCAACATTTGCCCCTTGTTTACAGTTACTTGCAATCACTAAGGTGTTCCAAGCATTTAAATTGATTATCTTTATTTGAGATTACTAATACACAGTTGCAAATGCTAATACAACGGAGACCTTGGAGAAGTTTTTTTGACTTCTTTGCAAGAGAGGATTTGGAACCCAAATCCTAAAGGAGAGTGTACCTTCACAATTGGGTGAAAATACCACTCAATAGATTGGTGCTAGAAGGAGGGCCTGAACTGGTTTATTTCAGTGTGATTTAAAAGCTATAGGGGATTTAATTTTGAATATTTTTTGCCCCTTTTTTTTTTTTTTTTGCCCTTTTTTTATAAAACCACCCCCTGGGGGTAAAAAGGGGGGGAGGGGGGGGCGGGCATTGTTCTAACACTTTTTGATTGTTTAGACAATAATAATGTGTTTTTTTAAAAGTTTTTTTGTGGTTAATAAGGTGTTCTTGATATGTGCATTGTTTTAGAATATTGCTTTGTCATGGTTCCTTTTGTCACTCACGACTAACAAATTGATTTTTTCTTTGAATTTCATTAATTGCAGGATTTTCTATGTGTTGCAGGTTTTCTTTGAGGTACTGAGAGTTTTTTTAGGTTCTTGTGGGGTTATCATCATCAATTCTGAATCAAATGGCCCAACCTCCACCAGATCCTTGGTACGGAACCCATAACATTCCTTTGAATATTGTAAGGGATATTCATGAGATCCCTAAGAATATAGAGATATTTTTGTCCAAATACAAATCGGATGGCCCAAGGACTGCAGAAGAACATATTCAGGCCTATAGGGATGTTTTGATAAGATTGCAAGTTCAACATGAAGATGTGGCTTGTAGACTCTTCCCCATGAGCCTAGACCAAGTGGCTTACAAATGGTATATTTGCTTACCTACTGGTTCCAACGTCATGGACGCAAATGGAGGATGCTTTTGTTAACAAATTCAAGTCACCATTAGATCCCATAATCATCTATAATCAGTTCATTACATGCAAAAGAGGCCAGGGTGAGCCAACCCAAACTTTTAATCAGAGATTTCAAAAGTGCTATAATAGAGCAATTCGACATTTTGCCATTGATCCCGTAGTAGCTTTGCAAATATATTTTGGGGCATTGGATCCTATGACGACAATGTTTGCAAGGTGAAATCCTCAAGTTACCATGCTTGCTCTAGCCTACAATGAAGCTATGACCATTGAACAACAAATGACACCATAGGGTTATGGGTTTTCCCCAGATGCCTATGGTAGGACAATATGGTCCATATGGTCAAGCTCCTATGATGAATCAGATCATGGCATCGCAAATATCAGGCATAAATGCTTTGCATTATCAACAACCATATTCATCAACACCCGCTTACGCACCCAATCCAATTCTTATTCAAAGTGTGAATCCCTATGCAAATCAAGTGGCTCAAAATCCAACTCAAATGTTAAGTCAAGATCTCACCAATTATGTAAATCCTATTGGCACTAGCAATAACATAGCTCAACAAAAAGATATTTATTCAGAGGTTGAAGAACTCAAAAATATGATTCACAAATTGAGTAATTATTTGGTTCAAAAATAGAAGTATGAATCCCATGCCCCTCACCCAAATCAAAATTTCAACAATAGAGGGAGACAGTGGAATACAAAACAAAACAATGGGGGTGTGCCTTACCCTATTGCTAATCAGATAGATACTTTTGCATGACCAACTCTAGTTCCATTCTTAATCTTTCTAATTTTGTGTGGGAAAATGGGTGTAGATTGCATAATACAAAGGAGCATAATGAAAGGAATTGTCCCGAAATGGCTAGGTATACCCATTGTCTCCAAGCTCAAGTTGATGATTTGGAACTTGTGCCAAATAATGGTCCACCCCAACATCAGCAAGGAGTGGACAAAATTTTGGTGGTGGAAAATCTATATCGTCAAGAGAGTGAGAATGAGGAAAATGAAGATGAATGGGATGAGAAACATTTTGATGAATCAGAATATGAAGAAGAAGTACTTGAGTGTCACAACTTGAACTTGGAGGATGATTACTATGATTCGTGGAAGAAATGGGAAGAGCATTATCAATCTAAATCTTCTAATAAACTTGTTGTGCCAATTAATATGTAGGATAACTCAATTGATTCCTCACATGAGGATACTATAAATCCTGTACAATTTGAGAAAGTTTTAGAAGAGGAATTAGAATCTCATCAAATGTTGGAACATGATAAGGATTCTACAACCATGAATCAAGAAAGAGAGTCACTTGCTTTAGATT
The DNA here is from genome assembly GCA_028583015.1 of Wollemia nobilis. NCBI lineage: Eukaryota > Viridiplantae > Streptophyta > Pinopsida > Araucariales > Araucariaceae > Wollemia > Wollemia nobilis. The sequence goes on from JAQPPZ010004234.1 coordinate 11,197, forward strand.
CCTTTGGAGGAAAAGAAATGGAAAATCTTGACCCACTTACTTGTGCTACAATGATTATGCCATTTCAAAATGAGAAAATTACAAAACCTGAATCATTTGGGTTTGATATCATTGATGATCCGATTGAAAATCTCACGTTACCCAAAACAACCCAGGTGATTGATCATGGAAATGTGTTAGTCAACCCACCCCTAGATAGACAAGACTTATGGTTTGAAAGGGATGGACATGTGTTCAATTGGGTACCTAAGTTTGGTGCCTTTGATAAATAAGTCATGGAGAAAGAAAAAATGCTACAAGATGATGAATTTCATGAGAGAAAAGAGGAATTTTTAAATTCTCTTCAAGTAAGGTCAAATGAAAGCGTACCAAAGGTAAAATCTCACCGTTTTGGTTTCACCATGCAAAATTCGAATGAAGGTTTGCCTAATGAATGGTTTGATTCAAATGTTATTAATGTTATGGATTTGTTGAATGAAAATGAAAGCTTATTTCTACACAATGAATCAAAGTGCAGAATGGACATCTTAAAGAATAGACATAAAAGAATTGAACATCAATCATTGTCTAATCAATTTGAAAACTTGAAGCTCCACCATAGGATTATTAATGAAACTAAATCAAATTGGTATGGTGAGAGGGGCAAGTGGAGGTTTGTTTCTTTGTTTGGTTTGATCTTGTTTTTGTTGGATTCCTACAAAACTTGGTATGCGTAGCACGTCATATGTCTTTTAAAGAATTCGAATCAGGTTTGGGATCCGAGAAAATGATAATCCAAACTTTTTGTACATTTATATATACTTTTGGTTTTCGTGTTTTGGTTTTGGATTGGATTTCATTTTGGTTTTAAGTTTTGTGTGTTGGTCCTTATGAATGTTGACTAAGACTAGGAGAATATGAAACATCGGAATTGTATTGCAAAAATCTCCACGAGTATCGCAAACACATTAAAGAGTATCATTTGGAACTTGTGATGCATGAAGTTGTTAGTTTTACACATTATGGTAAAGTAGGTGATATATTCCATCCGCATTTTAAAAGGAGTAATGCATTCATATCTCACATTGCATATACATTTCATCTCAGTTGCATCTTCATTTCATGTTCAATCATTGAAAAGGTGTCCAATCCTCTTAGGGTTATTACATAACATATATTAAAAGGATCCTAAGGTTGGGAACTGATGCTCGAACTATCTTGAACCAATCACATTCTACGCATATTAAAGAGAATCTTGAGAAAAATGGTCAAAACCATACTTGGAAGAAAAGGTGAGGTGAAAGGAATATCTCGTGTCTATCCTATAATGCAACATAATCCTTAAAACAATGGTTTTTACCACTCCCAAAATGCTTAAAGCCTAAAATCAGAGTAGTAAGGATAGGGTTAAATCCTCATCAAACTTAGGTTGAGGATCCAATTCCCCAAAGCTCTGATTTGACCTTCATGGAGTAGTAAGGATAGGGTCTAATTCTCATCTCGATCAGGTTGAGAATCCGATTCCCCAAAGCTTCTATTTTACCCATTCAAGAACTTGAAATTCCAAAGAAAATATTTTTCATTTCTTTATTAATATTGTATTGGAAGGATCGTACTACATGTCCCTTGCAAGGATGGGTAGTCATCCCTAAGGTCCAAGAAATCAAAGTAAATTCAAACCATGGATTATGTGGTTAATATCCACCGGGGCTATAGACGCCTAACTGGTAGTGGAGTATGCTCATGTGTGGCAACATGTCTTGTCTAAAAACAAGACCACTGACTGCTCAAATGGATAGGCTAGCCTGACAGTTTCATCCATAACATGTTAAATCATTTTGTTCAAGATGAGGTAATGAACTTCGGATCAAAGTAGTAAGGATAGGATTAAATTCCCATCTCGTTTAGGTTGGGAATCCTATTCCCCAAAGCTCTGATTTCACTTACACCTGCACATGGGTTCAAGATGGTGGTGACACATAACCAACTTTGGGATCTAGTAAATTAATTCAGTATACATATGTTTGGTCCTAAGAGGGTTTGATAGTTTTGATATGTTTGTTCATGATACTAGAAGGTTTTACCCTTTTCAAAGTAGGTTGTTATATCTCTAACATAGTTTTCATACATCAAATCCTGCACAAATCATTCATAACCTTGCATACAAATCATAAGTGAAACTGACAATGGAATGTTGACCAATTTCAAACGATAGGGAATGAAGAACATTGCACACACCGAGATGATGCTTAATAATTCTAATGCTTCATGTATTTCTCATCTAGTTTCATTCTTGGGATATTTTTTAACGCTTGTATTTGATTCTGTGTGTTTTCAGGTTGAGTTCTCACTGAAATGCTCAGGAGCATTTCCCAGCAGAGTCACCATTTATTGTGGCTGCTCCACAACGTACCCCAAAATTAGGGACCCACCTTTTTTGCATGTGTTCCAAGAAGATTGAAGAGGCCCATAGGCTAAAGATCAAGAAA